>JAQISU010000047.1:3740000-3767500 GCA_029339505.1 Unio delphinus | reverse complement strand
GTACCTTTACAGACGTGACACATTACAATTTTTTACCTTGTTTTGTTTTGGTCTGGCTGGACCCCATCATCCTAAACATACAACTCTTTCGTGTGTTTTGAACATTAGCAGTGCTGCTTTTAAATAAATTCTTGAAGTAGTTATGCAGGAGCACATCGAACAAGAATAGATTCTTCTTATTTCCACCCTGAAAGTCAGAAATGATGAATGGCTGCTAAATAAGTAAACTCACTGCTTCGCTGGCTTTAGCCTAACGGTTAGAGCATCCGCGATCGATCCCCGTTCGAGTCATACCAAAAACTTATTTATAAAAATGAGCTAATAGCTGCCTCGCTCGGCGCGCGTCATTAAGAGATTAGTGTTAGGACTGGTCGGCCTGGTGTCAGGATAATGTGACTGAGTGGGACATCATGCTACATGTCTTTGGCTTGATGGCCCATTGCTAGACATCACTATAAATTGCCACACTGCAGACATTGTAGTGATATGACTGTAAAATTATTAAATCTACGTAAAAAAATCCAAATCACTGCGCGCGCACCTACAATTCGCTTAGAGGGAGCATTGGTTGCTTACCGTTAGAGCAGAGGTTAAAGCCAAATTTATAAATAAAAACCCGGATGTACAAAGTTTCCAGATTACATTTAATATAATTTTAAAAGCAAGGATCATGCATTAAGTTGGTGAAGCAATGATAAGATGGTCTTTGTCATAGGCTAAGGCGGGTTCAGCTGGAGCTGCCCATACACCTGATTTCTTCCACTACTCAAAACACAAAACTATTTTTGAAGAGTTTTTGAAGGAAAAATTTAAAAATTTGTATTATTTGAGCTAGACATGATGAGTGTTATCGCAATACAAATATTGAAATGGCTTGTTATTAAATGCAAATGTAAGAGAAAAAAAACGACTAGGAAGGTCATGACGATGAAAACTTTTAAACATTGGTAAAGCTGTTTTGTATGGCTATAAGAAAAATAATGACGAATAGCATTATGATTACTGACACTAGCTAAGGCAAGTAATGCCGAATAAAATGAAATTTAATGACACTACCTAATGAAGTGAATCCCGAATAGCATGATAATTACTGACACTAGATAATACAAGTAATGCTGTATAGCATGATAATTACTGATACAAGTTAAGACAGACTATAAAGTATTGCCGGATAATTACGAGCTAAGTCAGATAATGACGTAGAGCAGGGTAATTAGTGATTTAAGTTAAGGCAGATAACGACGTATAGCAGGATAATTATTGCTGAAATCTCTGATAATTAGTATCAAAGAAATTGTACAGCGTACGAATCTTTAAACAAGAATAAGAAACTATCTATATGCACTAATGTTTGAAACAAACAGTTTTCTCTCAAAGTAGTCGAGAGAAACCCCATCTTTTTCTTGGTTATTTTCTGGAATATTATTGTAGCGCCCTCTTGAGGTGTATGGGGGAATTAGTCACAAATGCAAGAGGGTTTCTTCTTGTAATATGTTTTAATAGAATGCTGACTCCCCGCACAAATGAAATGATGAATTATGGTTTTAAGTGAAACCGGCCACAAAGGGTCATTTGTTCACTATTTTACACTACCAATTAATATGGTAGTGATTTAGATTTTCCCGTGAGGAAGGAATGGTGCCACATCCCCACGGGCGTTTATGCATACATAGTATGCTATTTAATTTGGTCGTCATGCCGCACCCCTATAAGGAGCTATCGACATGAATGAAAGACCTAGGTGAGTGGGAATAGAACAGCCACGCACTCAACCCTATCAACCAATCGGAGGATGCAGAGCTAGAGGTGCAATGGCACCGAATGATGACTAGTGAAAAATGGTTTCCACTTCTAGTCATTTGCTGGTGTTGGAGTAAGGCAGCGGAGGAGGAGGAAAAGGATCTGTGAACTGATGTCGTTCGTCTTGCACGCCCTAGCCTTATCAAATCGAGTCCAGTTGTTGCTAGTGGACATCCTATACCGATATTGTGTAAGCCACCTGTGCAATTGAGTCAATCTTTCAAGTTATATTTTTTCCTAACATCCTAACATTCCAATTTTTGTCTAGTACAGAGTGTACATTTTGTGTGTTCCCTATCAATTTTGTAAACTAGGTATGTCAAGCGACATGTGTAGGTTGGTCAATGTCGGGTTAAATGGGTTGTTAATTTTGATGGTGGACAGCCAAAATTGATCAAGTCTGATTTTTGAAGAAAGAGATTGTCGAATAGAGTTTCTGAGCCAAAAGGAAACTCTGTAAGTATAAATAGCCCTTAAAAGGGCTTTTTGAAGGAGTGTTACAGGGTGTAACCGAAGTTCCCTCATTCCGTCCGGCGAGTCCCCGTGTCCTTCTTGGGTGCCTTGGTTTTGTTGTTCCTCCATCTTGAAGTTGCCTCCTTCCGTCGTATACATTCCGTGCTCTCCCTTAACAATTTGGAATACTTTGTGCTGTTATTAAAGTAGAGTATACAACCTCATATGACAGCCTATTCTCGCGTTGGTAGTTATCCAACGTAGAAATTTTAAAGTAATTAAGGTTATTGTGTAAAAATTTATTGCAGCGTGTGCTGTCTTGCTAGATGGTCAGGTATTGACCACCTAAATCATGTTATAGGCCTTAGTTCTTATAGCTTAGTTTTTAGTGCAGCTTTGTGCCGCGGGGCCTGATAGTCTGGGCATTGACTACCTTATATGGTAATAATTTAGTGATCTTACTTAGAGTAAATATTTTTATGTTGCGACATTGTGTCGCTGGGCCTGATAGTCTTTGGACTTTGAGACTACCTCATAAAATCTATTTGAGGCCATAAAGCAGGAGACGTTTTAGATGGTCCCGTTTAGACCATGTGGATATCCCGGTTTGTTGGGGTTTTTAACTGTAAATACATTTCTAGTTTAGTTGTATAATGCTGTCTATGAGGCTGTATATAGGAAGAGTTGTAAGAATAGACAGAAGAGAGGTGGTTTCCTAGACACTTGTTTATTGTTTCTGTTTTGTTCTTTACTTTGCTATAATGCAAATTTCAATGTTTATCTGTATAGTCTATAAATTTTTTGTTATTATACAACTTGCAGGTCCTGTCCCCTGATTGGCCAATGAACCCATGTGACCAACAGGGGGCATTCCTTACGGGTGTTATTTATTATATAGTATTATTTGCATTATATTTTTTCAAGGAGCCCTGATGTTCTTAGTAATTCTATTATGTGTTGAATTGATTTTTGGGGGTTGGTGTTATTTAATTGAATTACTTCCGGGTATGTACTTGGTGCAGAGATGTTTAGTTGTTTAGATCTAAATATGTTCCTTTCCTTCTGGTTGTTTTTACAGTTATTAAATATGTGATGTAAGTCTTCAGGTATGTTACAACTGAAGCAATTAATGCTGTGTGGAAAAGGTCCTATATATTTACCAAAGCTGTTAGCCAGTTTTGTTTTTCCCAAGATTATTCTATTTATTTTAGACTGTTCATAACTATTGCACCTAGGTGGTATGATTTTTCTATTGACGTCCTTAATGATGTTATGTAAAATTCTCCCTTGTTTGCTTTTGTCCCAATCAGTCTGCCACTTTTGATTAATCATTGAGTAGATTAAGCAGCAGAGAGGGTGAATCCTACAACGTTTTCAGACAAAATTTGATTGAAATCCTAAAACGAGCCGTCTTATAATCTTATTTTAACCAAAAAAAGGCGAACCCTACAACGTTTTCAGACAAAAAATTGATTGAAATCTCCCTATGAAATCATTTTAACTAAAAAAATGAAAACGATTTTTTAATTAATTTTGGTCGCAACTTGTTGTCATCCACCCTCTCTGCTGCTTAGTGATTTCATCACTGGGTTAACAAAAATAATAAATAATTTGATCGAGTCTTTATGATTTCACAAACAGACTAATCGCTAACACCTCTTCTTGTAAATCAATCAGATTATTTGACTGGTCGGTGAGTTTGAAATTAATTCTGGTTAATGAATTATTATGGCATCGCATGTAGACAGGATTAATTGGGTTTTCAATAATTAGGAATCCTGGAGGAGCTGTTGGTGCAAACGAATAAAGAATATATCCCTGCTGAGCTTGATTTGATCGTTCGAGATTAATTTGATAGCTTCCTTCGATAACATCACACACTAAATTGAGCGCAATCACCGATGAAATATTCACGTTGAACGGAGCGATATGCCTGCCACCACCATCTGGGTCATTATTATGTTTGAGGATTTTTATTTCCGGTGATGCTGTTTTTTTCCACGTATCATGAATTATTTTGAAACCAACATCGATGGCATCATTGAGAAGTTTTTTTAGTTCTGGTACGTTATATCCTGGTAGTTTGAATGTTGGAATATCTTCAACGCGGATATTATAGTTTGATGCAAATCTTGTTCTTGATATGGGGTTTTTATCATCGAGTATAAATCGAATAATTTGTGAATTAAATTTTTCCATATCGTCGATAATTTTGTTACATGTTTCTACGACGCTGATAAATTCATCTCGGGTGAGAGAGCCGGATTTAAGGGGTATTAACAACAGTGATAAATCGTTGTTTATTGAATAAATCATACCAGTGATTTTAGGTTTGTTAACAAAATAATCCCCCTCTGTTTTCTCCCCTGGCTTCTCTCTTCCAGTTGGTTGGTATATTAAATCAAAAAAATCTGTAATGAATTGGTAATCTCTATAACTACTCCCTATTGGATCATGATTTTTTATCACGTCGGTGACATAATCATTTTTTTGTGGTTCTGGTAAATCAACGGTTTTTCCCCCTGGTGGTTTTTCAGGCCATCCTAGTACGGTTCTAATAGAACTTGGATAGATATCTACGACGTATCCTTCTGTGCTTATCTCAATTGCGGATGATAGTGTCGGCTCATGAACTGTTATAGCGATTTTTGATTCTTTTCCAGTAATCGATTTTATTCTACGCGCGAATTCATTATTGATTTGTTCGATTTGGTATGACCCTGTTGGTATCGAAACGACGTTCCAGTCTGGTGTTCCGTCGCGTTTATTCTTATTTGCAAACACCAGTGAATTATTGGGTTGTTGACCACCAAATGATTTTGATCTGATATTAGGCCAACTGTGATACATTCGTAGTTTTGCTAGCGCTATCTCCTTCACTGGGACCGGAGAGGGGAAATTCACACTGAATTCTGGATTCGTTGATGTTATTGATATCATGCTTGTTTGTACTGGGTTCGTGTTCTCCACTATTTGTTGAAGTAATTCCTGCGGTGTTGTCATTGTTATTATACTCATGATTTATTTCTAATTTTGGTATCGAGGAATCATAAATACTGACCATCACTGAGAACTCACAATCTGGTAATGTTGATATTATTGAGATCATTTTGTTTTTTGGGTTCGTGTTTTCTGATTCCATCGGTGTTGTCATTGTTATTATACTCATGTTGTCGCTCTAATTTCGATATCGCGGAATCAAAAATACTGACCATCGCTGAGAATTCACTATCTGATATAATCGTATTATCGAGTGACGACGATATCATCAATGATAATTGCGAGTATGCGGTTGATGCAATATGAAATTGAAGTAAGTAATTCTGCAGTTTACTCTGGCTGCATGATGATATCTTTTTTGCTATCCCGGTTGATATACCCCCGATTGTAGCCACCGCAGAAATGCAAATTGGAACTACGACCGGGGCAATCATTGTAACAGATGCTAGTATTATTCCGGCACCAGTGAGAACGCTTGACACCGAGTATATAATAACATCAATTGCGGTGATTCTTCGTCGGTATTTTTTTTATTTTTATTTGATACTCCTCAGTGAGGGTTTTGAGTCTATTCTGAAATTCTCTGACCTGATCATAGCGACATTGAGTTGATGAAATCATTTTTATTTTAAAAACACTAGCGTTTTCAATTGTGAAATCCTTTCAATTTAGTTATTTACTTAAATCCGCTACGAATTCTACATACCATGATACCAGAGTTCTAGTCAAATGTTTATCAGTAGATGTTATCGTGAACTTTCCAGTTGTATCCTTGTCGATGATCGTTGATATCACATTATTGACCCCGGATGAACTCGACGATGATATATTAAATTGAATTGGTGCTACCAGCGTTAATCGATAAATACCCTTGATAGTAGCTATGATATCTAATTTGTTGTTTGCAGGTGTCCACTCAAATGATCCGTGTTGGATTGTATATACTTCGTTGTTGGTTTTCTCATGAGGAATTTTTGTTTTTTCAATGATTGTTATCATCCTCGAAAAATCACCTTTGACGGCTTCGATGAAAGTTTTCGTCTCATCGATGGATTTTTTAATATCAGGGAGTTTTATTTCAATTTTATCCAACTGGGTTCCAATAAATTTATCAATGATATTTCTACGAAAAACTGAAAACTGTTTTCCGTTATCTTCAATTTTAGATTCAAGTGCTGTTAGTACAACCACAAAATTTTTTAACTCATCGTTGAGAGTTTTTAATCGATCTGTAATCGTCGAAACGAGTACACCCGGTTTTAGTTTACCCTGATCGGAAAATAACGCGATAGTATCCTCGATTGCGTTTTGTTGTTTAACCAAAATATCATCCAGAGAAATATTACTGGTTTTCAATTTACCCTGATCGGAAAATAACGCAACGGTGTTCTCGATTGCGTTTCGTTGTTTAACTAAAATATCATCCAATGACACATCACTGGATTTCAATTTACCCTGTTTGTCTTGAAATACAACTATTTCATTAGGATCAACACTTGTTAAGTTCAACGTCTCAGCGATTTCATCTTCAATTATTGTTTTTATATCCTTGACAGAATCAGGTGGTGCAGTGCCATCGGGTTTGGGCTTCAAAGATCTCCCCCAAATATCAATCATGTTATTGTAAAACTCTTTCTCTCTCTAAAAAGCGATTGCTAGTGTATTCATTCACGACAACATGTGGTGGTTTTCCGCTTGGGTTATTCAAGGAGTTAGAAATAGAGTCAAGGACATTTAATACTTCGCTGCCACATATTGGTGGGTCATTCATTTGTTGTGTTGGTAGCGTAGAATACCAAGTCTTCATTGGAAGGGTTTTTATATACCGCATAAACTCTTTTGGTGGGGCTAATCCATATGAATCGAAATAAACAATCCCACGTGGATCAATAGCGTATGCAACCCAGTGAGTTCCAGGTCCGGTGCTGTTATCGAGATTAATAATACCTGTTTCAGTTTTGTTTGGTTGATGTGGTAATTGATCTTTCATAAAAACACCTCTGAAGTTTTTAATCGTTAGTTTTTTAGCAGCATCCATTAAATCAAAATTGGACATGGGAACCATAGGTTCCTCAATTAATAAATCGTTCCTGGTAGTCTTAGACCCGATCCGTTCACGGATCTTCCGCTGTACCACGAATACGGGGTTCCTGGTAGTCTTAGACCCGATCCGTTCATGGATCTTCCGCTGTACCACGAATACGGGGTTCCTGGTAGTCTTAGACCCTTTCCCTTTTTTTTATATCCTTTCCCAGTTGCCTTCTTTAGTGCCATTCCTGCTGCAGTACCAACAGCCCCTAACGCCGCTGCTTTAGCCACCGCTGGGGCTGCTGCTGCAATCAATGCTGGAATCGCAGCTAACAACGGAAATATACCGCCTGTTTTAATCATATTTTTGATAGCAGCCGCAGAGAGAGTAATCTGAACACCTTTTTTGGCTGCAAGTGCATCATTGAAATGTTTTATTTGACGAGTTGTCAGCGATAGTTTATTTGCACCACCAGTCATTTGGTTGGGTTTCAACGTGATTGTGGTTCCACATTTTTTAGCTGATTCCGATTGCAATTTTTTTAATTGACCGGGAGTTAACGCAACACTAATAACACTATATGACATTATACATAATTGATTGATTCTAAATCGTTTACAATTTCAATTACATGTTTTCTACTGGGGCATCTACCACTCTCATTCTTCCACCAACACCTTCAAGTAGCATTGATTTATCACTGAGAATGACAGCAACCGCTCTATTATTAGCAATAGCACCACGAGTCACATTAGCTCTAAAGTGTATATCAACGACGGACTATCTTGTTAAATCGAGATGTTCCAGTGAGAAGTAATAGATCGGATACAGATTTTTAAAATCATATTGTGATATTTGCAAACCAGTATCGACATTTTGATCACGTGCCATAAATGACAACAGACGATGATACACGCGTGCAATATGATTTTCTGTGTAATTAAGTTGTATATCCTCGGATGGTTCCTGTTGGCCGTTTATTCTCAGTGAGACGTCTTTCACACCTAACTGATCAAATATCATATGGCTGGAGAGTTGATTGCCAACTCGTGTGTTATCCTGTAACGCAATAAATATATGATGTGGCGCAGCAACACCTTGTTTTGATGCTAGATTCCACGTAAATAACCCGTTCAGATTTGATTGTTTAACATCTGTACTCACGGTTAGCCAACTCAACAACGACTTTCCTCCTTGGTCCATAAATGATAGTAATCGTTCTTCTGCGGTGATTGCTGGAGTCAACACTGGCATCCACAATGATATTTTTGTTAAATTGACTTTACCGGCATCAGCATTTGGATTTGCAACATCTGCTGGCATCCTCCAGATTGCGTCACTATCATCACTCTTTCGTACAAGCGATACTGTATGCTTCGCCCCATAAATAACTTTTCGGACGTTTCTACAGAATCCAAATATGTGATGCAGTGGAATCGCGCATGAAAATGATTTACGCGCTCCTTGCAACATTGAAATACGTGTTGCAGCCCCTAGATTGAAATTAACATCGTTGTTTATAATCATATCTTCGATACCAGCAGGAGCAGGGTTAGCAGCACGATCATTTGGTCGTCTTACAACGAATTGTTTTCCTCCAGCGGTATTTGTAGCATCTTTTGCAAACATCATAGAAGGTCCTGCTGATCTTGTATAATCATCGGAATATCTCGCTAACCGGATTATTGTTGTAGCCACATCAACATCGCGATCTATCGACTCGATTTCTTTTCCATCAATGAGATATTTTGCACTCTCAAATAACGCCATGATACCATTATTGACAAAACCGACTTGAGTACCAGCTGGAAACGGTGCTGGTACAGCAGTAGTTTCAGCAGCTGTTACAAGTTCTCCTTCTACTTCAATAAACGCTTCACAGGGCAAAAAGTATTTACTGGTATCATGGACTTGAAGTTCAATTCTTGCTCGACTATTTGAGTCTATGGCATGATAGGCGTAATATTGATAATCGCGTACAGAATCATCCTTGCGAACTGGGGCATCTATATCAAACGCTGGATCAGGTGACTGTTTGAACATTTTATTCTATTTATCAGAGTCTAAATCGCGATTTTTCATTTCATCGTCGTGTTTTTTTAAAGCCACTTCCTGCTATCATATTTGCAATATTGCTTTGGTCGGGGGTTAAAGCCATCGACGCTAATTTTTCGTCTACTGCGTTATTTATAATTCTACTAACACTTGCAGGCATTTCCGCTGTAGATGGTAACGGTTTCTTTTTTCGTAAATCACTTCGTGATTTCACTAATGATGTTAATTTATTCTTCGCAGTTGAAAATGCTTTTCCAGCAAGATCTCCAACAGCACCAATACCCTTATCACGAATAACTTCAATTGCTTTCATTCCTAGTTGTTTAGCTAACGGCATCACTTTTGGAGCCATTCTCGCAAATAACCCTGCAATGGTATTGCCTAAACCATCTCCGTAGTATGCTCTATAAACCGGAAACCGTGAATTAACTACATAGACGGGGGTTGGTTTATCATGATTGTAGTGTATGATCATTATTTGAAATCAGAAACAATTTTTCAATTGGAAACGCTAGCGTTTTTATTCAATCCCGGTGATTAATCACTGTGATAATCCTCTACTAACTCGTCAATGAAATCTCGATATGTTTTGATATCCATGATACCGCCGGCAAATAACCGTCTACAGATATCAGCTGCTTCATTAATTATTTCCGGTGAGTTATTTCCAGCTCGGAAACCTCCTACAAGAACTTCTAATCGTGATATATCATTGATAACACTACCAGGACATGAAATCCTTGGATTCTCACTGGAATCTTGCAATCCGCTTCCGCTATAACCAGTTGCTTCATCCTGTTTTTCCATTTCGTCTAAATCGTCTTTTTGTAAATAATCAAGAATATCATCATCAGGTGGTAGTTGTTTTTTAGGTGAAAAAGATATTTTCTTTGCAGGTTGCTGTCGCCTTCCTCGCAATTTTCGTGGTTTTTGTTGCTGTTTAAACTCTTCGTATTTTTCATACACTATATCCACCGCATTTCTATATTGATTATATGATGCACTCTTCTTATTAATTCTACCTGTTTTCTCAGTTTTGATTTTGTAGAATATATCAGCCCAATGATCTAAATTTCTAACAAACTTATGATATTCTGGTTTCAACATATCTTTCCTGTTTTCATAATTCGTAACAACAAGCTCAGGAATTCCTGTTGGATCAGTCTTATTAATTTTTGCTAACCCCGCCTCGTTAAATATCACGCGTAAATCATCTACTATTTCTTTTGATTCCATTTGTTTTGTTTGTTCAGTTTTCGCTGCTATTTTTTCGAGTTCACCAATAACAGATTTTCCCGTCTCGGGAACATCTCCCAGTATAGCACGCTCTATCCCCTTCGTTGCTGTGGTTACTGGTTTAAACAATTCTTCGGATCCCATAGCAAAATCAGTTTGTAAACTCTGTCGTTGTTGTAGTTTATTCCGTACAGAGTCACGAATTGGTACAAATCTCCTGATTGCATCCAGTCGTTCACGAGCCAATCGGGTTGTTAATGCTTCATTGACCATTATTTAAAATCAGAAACAATTTTTCAATTGTAAAACAATTTTTCAATCCCGACCTAACACCATCGATTTTTGACATCCATTGAGGGTCGGCTAAAAAAAAATGATTAATAGTCGGTCAATCAAATAATGATAAATGGTCGGTCAATCAAATAATGATTAATGGTCGGTCAATCAAAATTGTTCATTTTCTTGAATTAACGCCCGTAGGTTTCTAACTTTAGAATTAACCTCCTTTTTCAATTCGTATTCGTACCCCAATTCTTTTCGTATTCGTTCTACGATGGTATACAACGGAGCGAACACACTTACGTCACTGGAAAATGCGAGAGAGTCCTTAATAGAATTCTGAATTCTTTTGATGAGCGCATACTTCTTTGGTAGCATATATTTATTGTTGTTAACTCCGTATTCTATATCCTGAAAATCAGACATGATTTGATCAGGATTTAACCCATCTGATAGTTCAATATCCCAACTTTTCAATTTTGAAATCTCGGATAAAATGCTATTCATGTTTTCAGAATTCATTATTCTATAATAATGATATATTTCTAAATGAAAAATATGACGCATTAGACATAACTAAATCGAATTTTCTGTCCTGTCTTTTTTGAAATCGCCGTTTTGGTTATCCCCTCTGCAACTCTTCGTACTGAGGGTGGACAAATATCGAAGTGCCTACCGGCGCTGGTTATTGATTGAAATATTTTTTCTTCGTTAGTTATCGTATTCAAAGATTTCACAGGTCTCGCTTTTTTCGAGTATTTCCCAGTCCCCCCTCGTTCGGAATTTTCACTTTGTGTGATAGCCTGCAGATTTGATAAAGAATTGTTTTTCGGATTAAAATCGATATGATCAATAACAAAATCATCCTCGATCAATCCCTAAAAACACTCAAATGCGAAACGATGATTGAGATAAGTTTTCTTTTCTTTTCCCCCACCAACAGTAAACACCAAATACCCCATACCATTGTCAGCACCAACTGATTTCTTCAGTCTGCGGTTTCTTACAACACCATCACTGGATGCTTCATAATTTGTGATCACAGGGTGTTGTCTGAATTCTTGGTTCATTCGTATACATAATACTATTGTTTGTCTAATTCATCGTTTGGTTTAATGATAAATCTTTCGATGTAGTCTTGAGGAGTTCTTATGATTTTATCCTTGACTCTGTCAAGGATACTGACTTTGTCAGCGTCAAGAATACTGACTTTGTCAGCGTCAAAAATACTGACTTTGTCAGCGTCAGGGTCAAAATTTCTGATTGATTGTCCATTTTTTATTCTTTTATCATAATATCGCTTCAACTCCCTGTATCGCTTACCACCGCAATTTAGACACAACTGAGATTTTCCCCTGACCCCAACTCCACATAGAATACAAGGTAACGGACCAAGGCTTCCACGACGATAGCTTTGCATATGATACCCACAAAACTCATTTCTGCATGATTTGTTACACGGGGTTACTGATCAAATCATAAGCCATTTGCAGTGATTCATTATATAAAAATCTTTCATTTAAATGCTTGTTTTAATTATAGCATGAAGGAATTAGGGAGAACGCCTTCGAAAAATGCTGATAAGGAGTTTAAGAGATTATTAAAAATCAATCCTAGATTTAATCTCGATAAACCAAAAAAACGTAACAAACGTCCAATAAACGGAAACATGAAAGAGTTTAAGAGATTATTAAAAATCAATCCTAGATTTAATCTCGATAAACCAAAAAAACGTAACAAACGTCCAATAGACGGAAACATGAAAGAGTTTAAGAGATTATTAAAAATCAATCCTAGATTTAATCTCGATAAACCAAAAAAACGTAACAAACGTCCAATAGACGGAAACATGAGAGAGTTTAAGAGATTATTAAAAATCAATCCTAGATTTAATCTCGATAAACCAAAAAAACGTAACAAAATCAATCCTAGATTTAATCTCGATAAACCCAAAAAACGTCCAATAGACGGAAACATGAAAGAATTTAAGAGATTATTGAAAATCAATCCTAGATTTAATCTCGATAAACCAAAAAAAAACGTCCAAGAGAGATTACCCCTGGAAAGATGCTCAATTCAATCTCGATATAGCTTCTAATACACCAAAGAATACAATTCTTGATAAAGCCATGATTAGTAAAATCAGAGACTGTTTTAATGAATTCAAGCGTGATGGAGCATCTTATTGTTGGTCAACATTTCGAATTGATGGTGTTGTTGATGCTACCATGAATGATGAAAAAGCAGCAGTGATAATTTCACGTGTTGGGGAAAAACGGCATTTTTTCCGAATCAAATTCATTATCGAAGTCGATGGCAAATGGATTATTAGGGATAAATTTGAACCAATCCTCAAGAATAAAAAAGCTGTCATTGTGAGTAGAGATTCCAAACCAGGGATTCTAACCGGCATTGATAAACCATACTACGAAAGATCTTATCCCGTAACAGCAATGGTTTATGGGATATATCCGTTAAATGATAAACCCGATATCGCAAAACTAGCTCCTATGAAATATTCGTCAGGGCTTAATTGTGTAGCAGAACGAATAATAGAACACTTCACAAATGCATCCCGAGGAAATAAACTAACTGATCTGCGACGTAGGAAAATAACCGAGTGGGAACTGACAGTGAAACAGCATGGTGCAAAGATTTCTGATATAGCTAAATTAGAAACATCATTACGATTCCCAATAACCGTTATGACGATAACCGGAGAGGTTTTATACGAACCGAAATATAACAAAAATGGAGCACCAATACAGATTATTGATCATAACAAACACGCGTGGACACCTGCGGTAACAATATTTCCACGAGAACGAACCGTGAAATATATCCCTAAGGAGTTCGTCGGGGATGTTTTCTATGAAGAGAGATTATTTGATGCTATTCATGCGTTGTGTAAAGATGATCCTGTGTCAGTGTGGTTACTTAGAAGTGATGAAGAATTCGATCAATTTGTAAAACCAAATGGTGAATTATATCGCGTTGAAGAATTAGATAACAGAATGAGAAAAATCGCTAGTGATTTTTCACCGGAGAATTCCCATGAAAAACTACTCACGGATAGTTTTACTATTCCATCAGTGGTAGCTCACTTCGCAAGAGAAAAAAACTCATGGCGTCCAACACGAAATGATTTTCTCGAGGATGTTAAATTGAGTTGCGTCGAATTTGGTCATGGAGGACTGTGGAATACGAAATACTCACGTGATGGTATGATTTCAATTGATATATCCGCGTGTTATCCCGGAAGTTTTCTCGGGTATGGGGAATGCGCTGAGTACTTCAAACGATTTGGACACCCCACGCATGAAATGACTCGTGTTGCGATTAATGGACCATTGCCTGATTTTGATTTAACCGGATTCGCTCGTGTGATATCATTTGAATTAGCTACAGGGTTACATCCGTGTAGTTATGTTTGGCTCGGTAGACACCTATCTGAAAAACACTGGATGCCAATAGTGCTATTGAGATATATGATTGATTGTGGTATGCTAATATCGTTGATTGTTTCCGAGGCTATTATATGCTATCGAGCTCAGAAAGAAGTTTGGCTACCACAACCCGATCTAGATAGAATAATCAACGAACTACGAAAACAGTTTCCAGATTTCAGTGAAGAAGAAATCATAAATTGGTCTAAGAAGTTATTTGAAATTAAAAAAGAACAAGCAAAAGATCTCGGAAGAAGAATAATCGGTAAATTTACCCAGGGTGGACGATACGATAACGCAAAATATTCTTCGCGGTTGATCATAGATGTCGCTGAATACGATTTTATTGTAGCGGATTTAATGAAACAGGGAAAACTTGTATCCCGTAAGGATGCTTTTCTATCCAATGGTGAGAAATTAGGTACGGTTGTTACCTACTGTGATGGATATAATTCCCAGTACACACATTTGAGAAGTTCAATGTTAGCCTATGCTTCTATTAATCTATTTTCGATGATAAATAGATTTCCTAATACCGCAGTTAGAGTGGCCACTGATTCGATGTATATACACAATAAGTACAAATCAGCTGTAGCGGCATTCACATATCCCGAAGAAAATTGGGGGCGTTGGCGATTTAAAAAAGAGATGCTACATGAGTATTGTGAATCCGCAGACGTTGCTATGGATGATAAATATATTTGTTGTAACCGTATTGAAATTCAATCAGAACTTTCTAATGCACCACCGGTATCTGATCCAGTATGTAGATACAAGACAGTTTATTTAAACGGTTGTGGTGGGTCAGGAAAGACAACTCGTGCAATTGAATTATTTCGTCGTGGAAACGCTAGCGTTTCTAACATGATTGTGCTAACACCGACTCACAGACTCGCCAGAGAGATGATACAACGAGGGGTAAATGCTTGCACTTATCACAGTTTTTATCGATGGAAAGGTGACAAATGGACTCCTGAGCGTATGGGTGATAAATTCATTCCTGAAATCATAATTTGGGATGAAATATGCACAGTGTCATTAGATGTATTAAAAACATTTCTTGAGTGGTTGTTAAACAAAAACACAAAAGTCGTCATGTGCGGGGATCACGGCCAACCACCACCATTTGTCGGTGCATCTCCACATGAATGGCTAAAGGGTTTTGTAGACTACTATGAAGAAATCACCACTGATTATAGATCACTTGATGAACGATTACGCGAGTTCAAAGCGCTAATTAGATTACAACCGGATAGAATCCAATGCGAAATAGGGCGTGAAGTGATTTCAGAAACTCCAATGAATGATTTCTGGGAAACATGGAGACCAAACGATTTGATCATTGCAAGTAGAAAAATAGTCAGGGACACACTTCAAATGAAGTTATTTGAATTGCATGAAGAAAAATTTGCAACGCTTCCAGTACCCCTTTGTTATAGGCCATCGGATACACGAAAACAGAATATTGAAGTTGATATTCCAGGACAGAATGAAAAACAAATTCTGGTATTAAATGATATTGTGCTGGTTGATATCAATGTCGTTGAAGATGCATTGCGTGCTAATAAATCCCCGTGGACGCTAGGATACGCAGCAACAATACACTCTTCACAGGGATTGACTATATCGAATACAATTGTTTGGATGGTGGATAATCACATCGAATGGTCGAATTTAATCTATCTCGCAGTATCCAGAGTACGAAACATAAATCAACTTCGAAGAGTTGTTTTCGATGATAATGACACAACAATAAGTGATATTGATGTTAGCATCATTAATAAAAAAACTCTCCGGTTACAAACAACAGGACAAAAAAAAAACAACGAGAATTTGATATTGATGCTGAACTAATAATCACTTTGAAGAAACAACAGAATAATCACTGCGCGAGTTGCAATTGTATACTGCGTTGGCAGTATTCGGATAAGGATCCTCGCCAATTCACCGTAGACAGAAAAAATAACAGTCTCGGTCATGTCAGAAACAATGTGATGTTGACTTGTCTTGAGTGCAATAGACGCAACGGTGCTAGTTAAGACCATGCGGTGGCAATTGAGTATCCTCGGGAATCACTTGTAGTTGTTGTCGAGTAAAACCCCGCTGAGGGGCAGTTGAATCCAGTTTATAGACTGGAGGTCTACCAGTTGATCGTGTTATACTAGATATCTTATGCGTAGTGACGCTCCAAATAGGATCAGTAGCCCTTTTTCTACCCCCTTCAAGCTCTCCTGGTTCGTATAAGTACCTCACAATGACACTACTACCAAGAATTGGTTGGGAAACGCTAGCGTTTCTATGGAAATCTTTTTGTGGTTGTACGGGTATTGACTTCTTTTTAATCGCGTTGATAGGTTTCATGTTGATTGTTCTAGTAATCTCGTTATTAAGTGCAGTAATCACAGATGGTAATCTTTTAACCCATTCACTGGATCGCTTTTCTTGAATGAATTCTTTTGCGTATTGATATCCAAATAACCGCTCAGCAATCGTCCGATTAAATCGTTCTACAATGGCCTGATCGCGATGTAGCGCAGTATGCCCTCGTCGTATGGTGACATTATGATGTTTCATTGTAGATAACACTGCACCCTGAAATTCCTTGCCAGGATCAACCTGCAATAGATTTGGCCAACGCAGAGGACCTCGTCGATAAATCCTTTCAAATGCAGAAGCGACTTCAGTGGCTGATTTTGTTTTTAACGGTTCTGCTTCTTTGTATCGACTTGCAATATCAACTACGGTTAACGCATATTTGTAACCACGATCATGTGGCAGAAATAATATATCAGCCTGATGAACTTCATTAGGAGCGGTCACATCAAAATGCGAGAATTGAATTTGTTTAGGCGGTGGTAGATAAATTTGCCATAGTGCCTGTTTGGATAACCAATTAGCCGCAGTGGTTTTTTTCACTTTTGCAGCTCTAGCGAGTTTATTGATTGCAGCGTTACCCCTCCAGTATCCCCTCGGAGAATAATAAATTGATTCCATATTATTAATTACCAGCACCTAACATCAATTTACTTTTCATAGCCGATTTTATCAAAAATGAAGACAATTTTTCTTTGAAGGATTTATCAGGAATAGCATTTAACGCATGAATTAATTTCACATCCGCGAGATGCCTGTTTTGCAGATTGCTGCTTTTATAAGCAACATCATGAAGGTGACAGGCCTTATCAATGGCGTTTATTGGTTCTTCACCGGGATTGGGTTGATTTTGATTATTGAGTCTGATATCAAGTCTGGTTCCCGGTCCACAGTAGCTATATCCTGGGAGGTGCTTTTCTCCGGGGTACTTTGCCCATGGGGTTCCAGGGAGCTTTGCCAATTTGGCTGCGATATCACCTCCTCGTTTTTTTTTAAATCAGATCTCATAGACACAAATCTAAATTTCTTTGTACCACATTGCACGCATTTACCAGAAAGCGCTGATCGGTTATTTTTAGTTGTAATCGTCGTCAAGTCATCTGTGCCAGTACGCGTTTTACACTTCACACAATATAGATCCATAATTTATGTATAGATATGGATATAATTGATTTTTCAGCGACTAAAACAAGAGAACCAATTAAGCATCATGCAGCGCTACCAAACTCTATCCGGATGATTATAACCGGGCCATCTGGATCCGGTAAAACGCAATTGTTGCTCAATTTAATAATGAGATGGATGAAGTGGGATAAGTTGTATTTAATTGCCCCTAGCGTAGATGATCAACGATGTTATGAAGTGCTAAAAGATTTTAACGAGAATGCATCAGAAATTAAGGGTGAGAACGCCATTGATTTTATAACCGATATCGATGAAGCACCGAGCATTGATGATATTGATGGAGATATTAACAATTTAGTCGTATACGACGATATAATGTTGGATAAACAAAAAAATCCTGCTAGAATATTTTCCCGTGGGCGTCACAAAAACACTGACGTGATATATGTCACTCAACGCTACACTCAGGTTCCAAAAGTCATCAGAGATAACTGCAATTTATTGTCTGTATTCAACGGAGTTGATACTCATACTCTTAGAAATATTTGGCAGACATGGTGTTCTGATATGGACTTCAATCAATTTCGAGATTTCTTTAGTCATGCTCAGTCGACTCCGCACGGATTCGCAACAATAAATTTACATGATCCTCGGACACGATATCGTATCGGACTTGATCAAATATTCGGTTGAAATCGTAAAAAAATTATTAACCAAGAACTGAAAACTTTAGCAGCAGAGAGGGTGGATGACAACAAGTTGCGACCAAAATTAATTAAAAAATCGTTTTCATTTTTTTAGTTAAAATGATTTCATAGGGAGATTTCAATCAATTTTTTGTCTGAAAACGTTGTAGGGTTCGCCTTTTTTTGGTTAAAATAAGATTATAAGACGGCTCGTTTTAGGATTTCAATCAAATTTTGTCTAAAAACGTTGTAGGATTCACCCTCTCTGCTGCTGATTAAGTGATATATTTCAGTTTGACTATATTTGAGTGGCATATAGTTTGTTTCGGTGAGTTTGTTTTTGGCCAGTTGATCTGCTAAGTCATTTCCTTTTATGTCTATGTGGGATGGAATCCACATAAACTCAACTACAAGATTTTGAGAATTTAGTATTTTTAATATCTGATTAATTTTTATATATGCCAACCTAACGGACTTCAGAGAGAGCATTCCCTAAATACCTTTCCCTAGTACTAAATTCTGATCTGCTTGTGTTACTTGCAGACACTTTATCTAACTATAATCTACATATTAAAATGTATATAATCTAAATAATGTAATCCACAATAAAGCCATAAATGTACTCTCCATACATACTCTTTTCCCACTGATACTGTATGCAAGAAAATCCAAAAATAATATTTAGAATAAGAAATTACTTGCAAACTTCACCTATATGAGCCAATTAATTCAAAATTAAACTATTGCTACTCAGTTGTATATTAAGCACTTTACACCTACTAAAAGAGCTACCAATATCCTTTTAATTTGTTACTAGTTACAATGTTTAAGTATTAAGGCAAATTTGCTATAATTGATTTTAATTAGCTTTACAAACACATAATCTAACACTGATACAGCTCTATTTGTTTCAGTTTCTCAGCAATGTAATTTGACACCTAGCCTTTGAATAACAACTAATGCCTAACACTGACCCCAAGTGTTGTTTTATCTAGCAGTGAACTAACTAGATTTAGCCCTATAATAATATTATAAGGAACAAGTCTTCTTTAACTCAACCTTTCCACTAATGTCGCATGCGTGCTAAAATTCAGACTGAGAAATTATGTTTGTTTTCTCTCAGAAAGTTCTTATGTTATTATCAGGTTGAATATGGCGTGTATTTTTGTATTGATCTCCTTTTAGATTCGAATCCGATTTATGATAACGAATTTTCGGAAAGTGAACATGCATACCTTTACACAGTAGAAATGCTGCAGCTACGTTATCAGCCCTTCAGTGATGATTATGGATGATTGACGAAACTGGAAAAGAATAGAACATATTACGTTTTGTTGTTTGGGTTTTGTTATTGTAGTTGTGCTGGTATTTTTTGATGTTGGTAAAGCATGTTATAGTTTATTACAAATATAAACTGATGATAACTATTATGCTGCAAATTTCAGGGTATTTTTATAGTTAAAGTCATTTCTACAATTACACTGTAAAATTGGAAGAATATGTTCCTTAAGGGCGGCTTACGTAATAAGCAGTATTTAATTTGTTCATGGTATAGATAATTTGATCAATAAACGCAACTACCTTAAATAAATTGAAGATCGCTAAAGTCCATTTTGTGTTTTGTTATGAGATGACTATTCATAAATAGCACGTTATATACCGAATATTAAACACAGCACCACAACAGTGCTCCCTTCTTTACTCCATCGCTTTAGTGTCTTGTCCGGAACCGTGTCACCCTTTTATAATGGGGTGGATATTAAAACGGATCTCATTATATATCGAATATCAAACCGTCACCATTTTATTCCGGACATTATATGTTAAAAATCGTTACATGTATAACGTAAATTTAAAAGAGATTACAGAAAGTATGTATTCTCCCCAACTGGCCCCATACACGATGTTACGATTTTTTTTTCATAGAAAAACGTCCATATGCTTGAGTATGATATTTTTTCTCTGAACAGATTTTTTTTCTCATACGATATGACGTTAATATTGAAGTGGAATGCTGATTGGTACGTCATTGCACAAGTTGGCATGTTTACACAGATAATCGGAACAATGGTAACCGCATCATTGGATATAAATTCCTACCACTCACGCTCATTGCATGTTTGACAGATACTATCCTGCAATAAGAAGAGGTTTCTATTCCTGTGTATCTTCTGTTATAAATAGTACTACGTGGTACAAATCGGTATATTTTTAGTACTTCAACAGATATGCAGTTGCTTCATGTTCTTATCTTACACATTTCGTTCACATGTCTAAGACCGGCTTTTGAGTTTTGTTTGGCAAGTTTCACAAGTGTTCATTTCTGTCATAAAGAAGTAACCCAAATATATCATTTGACTGATATTATTTCTCGTATTATGGAACAATCATTGTTATGGGATTATATTTATATAATATTTTCATGTATATAGTTGTATTACGCAAACAGCTTTACCAATTGTGTTTATCTTGGTTCTAGTACAATTCCTATTGAATTGATTGACACGTTCAGCCTTCCTGACTGTATTTTACTGACTCATAATTAGTCACCTCACCAGTGTGTTTATGATTACTATGTGCTTTTTATTGTGGTTCTATCTCCTACGAATTAAAAATGATTGCTTTTTTTACTGGTGCACATCATTTTATTTTGCAGTGTCGGTTGCATCTCTCTTATAGTTGCATCTTATCACCAGTTGAAAAGAAATGTTAATAATTAATCTTTATTCTTTACATCGTGCTTGATGTGTGATGAGATTTGGATTTTTAACGTAGTTTTAACAATTATTCAGTCTTTTCGCTACGATGTATGCAATGTGGCTATTTACAGTTATGTCTACCACTGTGGCATCATGCCGTAGACATGTAGCATGATGTCCCACTCAGTCACATTATACTGACACCAGGCCGACCAGTCCTAACACTAACCTCTTAATGCTGAACGCCTAACGAGGCAGTTGTTATTACCATTTTTATAAGTCTATACAATGACTTATTGTGGGACTCGGCTGGGATCGAACCCACGATCTCCCGCATCACAAGCTAACGTTCTAACCACTATGCAACTGGAGTGGTTATTGCATGCTTGATACGTAGGGTACTCCATGCTTGATAAATAGGGTACGTTAATTTTGTTCCTTGATTCGAGCTTTGTCATACATTGTCGATGTGGCAGTCAAATGTAGCACTGTCTTATTCCGCATCCGATTCTGTTAGACATTGTGTGTTGTTCCAGCTAAAATTGTAATTTTTGTTCTCACACTTGTATAATCAATGTATTCATACATTGAAACTGGTGAGAGCTGATTTAAACGTTTATAACTACATATAACGACTGTCATCATGTACATATATATTTGTATTTTGTATGTAAGCACACGCATTTTGTATAAATAAAGCATTAAGAGGTTAGTGTTAGGACTGGCTGGCATGGAGTCACGATAATTTGACTGGGTGGGACATCATTCTACGTGTATGCAGCATGATGCCTCAGTGCTAGACACACTATAAGCTACCACATGCAGACGTTGTAGCGATATGACTGAATTTTTTTAAAGCTACGTTAAAAATACTAAACACACACACACGCACGCACATCTGGTGTACGTTTATCAAACACATGGCTAGAGTAGTTTTATTAAATATGTTTCCCTAGTGTTCTAAACTCGTATTGTAAAAAGTGATCAACACAACTGAAATGCTTGTCATGGAGTAGGAGAAGTCGCTGTCAGAATGCCGCTCAAATCATTAACTTCCGAAATCTAGACGTCATTTATCTGATCCTGAGCATCCAACCTGTTCCTGTCAAATACCAAACAGCCATTTACTGTCAGTGCCAAACTCTGTCACTGTCAAAATACATATTCCAGACATATTTTGCAGATTCATAGTAAACATATTTCTTTTTTACTAACATTTTTAACTGCACTGGAATTCATCGTCTTCCGTTATTTATAAAATGAAATTACTGACTTCTGCATTAATCAAAAAACGAATTTAGTGTAATTAGAAAGCCAAGTGTGTGTAAATGTAACAAATAAAAGTATAAATGGATACACCACTTTTGCTGGGACAAACTTAAGCATGTTCTTTACTAATGAGTTGTTATGTTCGATCCATTAAGTTTCAATAATGTTTTCTTGTCTTTATTTAAATGCTCAGTTTTGGTATGACTTTTGTACAGCCAACATTACCTTATATATGTTCGTATTGCATTTTAGCATGGAGCTAATGAAAACTTTAAACATGGGTTTGACCATGTTACGTTGTGTCAACCCACGAAGGCAGGATTTACATTGAAAATGTCACGTTTGATTCAGCTGGGGGTGATGGGGGCATTTTAGCATCTGACTTAAACTCGCGTTCCTTTTAATAAAAATAATATTTACTACTACTACTACTACTACTACTACTACTACTACTACTACTACTACTACTACTACTAATAATAATAATAATAATATTGAGAACTTTGTATAGCGCCTAATCTTTAGAAGCTTTCAGGGCTTTACAACATCTATAATGATATGACTACACAAATAAAAAACAAACACCATGAAATTAGAAAACATAACAAATGCTGAAAATATTTATGGTGGAAACATTATTCAGAGACTCTTGAAAGGGGTCACTCTGTCTTTGTGTCTAATTTCAATAGGCAATTCATTCCACGTTGCTGGTCGAACTTTGCCCATATGACTTCGTTTTCATTTTCATTTGCATTTTTTTTTTCTCATAGTTTTCAACTAGTTGTATTATATCTATGACACGGTTGAGAAAGAAAGGAACATACATCACTTCGATAAAGATTCAAATCGAAATATTTGCGTCTGGTTAATCCGTGATTTTATATTAGCTAGTTATTTTGTAAGAATTCCAAACTTTCCTACTGTGAACATCGTAATTGTTGTAAAATAATACTGAGTTCTGATCTAAATTGCTTTCGCTTATAGGTTATGTGATTGAAACTCATGAGATACGATGACTAGAGGCCCTTTAGAATTTGTGCTTTATTAATCAAAAAAAATTGCTTATTATATCAAATATATAAAGATCATTAATTCATATCGATGATACCTTTATATATCATTCACATCGCACATCTCTCAGGGTGAATTAGTCTCAGATCGACCATGGGTGGTAGGCAAGAATGATTGCTAGTAGTTTCCCGTCGGTCGGCGGTTTTTCAAGGATATTTTCCAATTTCTTCCACCGCCAGATATATTGTTATCCACGTACGGCCTATCATGTGCTGAACAATGTCATCAAAACCGCACAACGCAAACCAAAATAAGATTGATGCTTGATGGTAGCCTGATACAATCTTGTTGTATTCCTGATATAATTCTTGTATCATTGTATCATTACGCTCTCTTGATGGATATTTCATATTTGGAGACAATAATAATTATTCATATGCAGCACCATGTACGGAATCGTAAAAATGGTTGAAATACTTCATTTTTTGCTCAATCTTCCATTGGATTTATATGGCTGCTTCTGTGCTCTCTACCCTTGTGCCACTGCTATATAACTAGGTTAATAGTAAGGTATATGCTCTTTATTGTTTTAAACACAAAAACAGGACAACGGAGAAAGAATATCAACGATTCTGAAATGTTTTTGAACACAAAACCGGGGCAACTGACACAAATATCTACCCACACAGAGATTCGTTTTCTAACGGATGCGTGATATTCAGAGTAAAGCTTGTTACTTCTTCTCTACATCTACTAAAATTCATTTAACATGTCAATCGGAGGCTTGCCTCGGCACATTTTCAATTTGATTTAAAAAGATATTCACGTTCATAACAGATTTTTCGAAACATTGATTTATGAGAACTAATGTAAACATCAGTTATCTAGACCGGCAAACTGTACCTATATGTCTGCTTTAATGTCGTCATCCAGCCAAACGTGTAGGTCTTGTCACAGTTCGAAATGCAAATAATGTATTCATCTCCATTTGAATCCAATACATGAAAAGTTCCAACACATTTATGCAAGTGGAGGTATCTCTTATCTGAGTTTATTACGATTTTTTTCATTACGTTAACAGCTGATATATCGGAGAGTAAAGTGCCTTAGAAAGACTATGCTAGGCATTACAGAGACAACATGGGAACCACGATATGTCGCAATGCAGAGAACTGGAACTGCTTGGTTTATGGGCATATGAAAAATGCGAGGTCTTGTTTCATCGACATGATTAGCTGATTACCTGATTAAGCTAGTTCAGGTCTAGTTGTTAGTGGTGTCTTAATTGTAGTACAGTTCCTGTTGTTGCACAGAAAAAGGCGATTATCAAAATACTGCCACTGCCTTTTAGATATTCGATTAATACAGCAATGATTAATATGGTGAACGAATGGTTCTTGACAATGTTGCCCAGTTACTGTAAGAGTCTTTGAGGCCTCAAACATTTTATTTAAATCAGGCTTTAGTTGAAGACTGTCAGATCATGGTACCAACCATTCATCTCTTCGAGTTTAATGAGTTTTGATAATATAAATGTGAGTCTTTTCCTCTATTTTAAAGTGTGACTGGACGCCTCTCAGCTTATTTAGGTCGATAGACGTAGTGTTAATGGCACAATAAACAAACCTCGTGTCATAATATTTATTACGTCTCCAACGCGGATCGTACGCAAGGAGCAATGCTGTGGGTTAAGGAAAATGGTTAAACATTTAAAAGCTTTTACGATTGATGATACCAATATATAGCAATTATTAAATCGTGTGTTGATCACAAACAGCACATTTCAAAGAACACATTGTCTAAATTCACATGACAAATGCTTTCTATTATTTCATTTAAATGCCTGTTTTCTTTGGACATTTAATGATTTTTTGTGGCTGGTAATCCATCGGCAGAATCCATTAAGAGTGCTACTGACAGCTTGCGGATGTTAGTTTTCATTAGGAAATAATTATACATCACATAGTCCCTAGAACACACTGGGAATGTCGGCATGCTAATTAATCGCCACTAGCATAATAGCTCTGTAGCTCATTGCAGCTAGGCATCAGTTCCTTATGAAATAACGAAATCGTATAGACTTAAGGGGCATTATCATTCTGAACTCAGAAATCAACGAAGCTGAAGGCTACCGCATATATTTCACACTAAATTTGACAGACTGTGCCAGTTCTTTGTTATTTAAACTTTCGATTTAAAAACAATCTAATCGAAACGTTTAATTAGTGATTACACGGTGTCAAGCCTATGTTTTTTTCACATTAAAGAATAACAAATCCAGTAGAGAATATTCCAGATCTATCGACAGTTATGCCAATGTCAAAACGCTCATTACGATTTTCGTGATGCTTTCTCTGACGGTTGATAAACTATTTTCCTTTATCAGCTTTGATAACGCGTTGTATGTGTGGGCCCACGTCAGTATTTAAACAATTTCTGTTTTTCAACACATGCATTTCACCTGACATCACAGAGCGGGGAGAGGTGGGATGGAGTAGGGGAATTGTCTTGAACAGCACATATGTTCTTAGAGCTACTCCAGTTTTACACCTTAATGATTATTATACATCCAACACATACTTATCCAAGGTCAAGTGTTGAAGCACCGCAAGAATGGTTGTATTTAATGTGGTTTTCCTATTACGTTGAAGTGATTATGATGGTTGTTTCATTTTTACAATCACTATTTATATTTTACGCTTAAAGTACAAGAATGTGTTAAAAGCATAGTTTTAGATGCAATTAAGGAAAACGGCTTTCTTTAACTTCAATAATTTAACAGGTAATTTTTTTATTTCAGTTTCTGAAGAGGAAATTCAGCAGTGGTAAGTTAATTTTCAACGACTATGCAAGGTTGTGAAGGAGAAGAATAAGAAGGAAAACCGTTTCAGACCCAGAGATTTGTTTACTCCTCAAATACGGTTATTTTTCATAACGGTTTTAAGTATCGGTGGCAACTACGGAAGAGGAGGGCTACGAAGCCCCTCCGATACTGAGGATAACGTCTTACCTGTTTTTCTCTTAAACAAAGACCACTGCAATATCATTTGCACCGTACTATACTATTCAATATGCTGTACAAGATACATTATAAGTTAAATGTCTCCCTATTAGTGAGAGGGGTAGTAATCGGATTTAGCTTCGTTATCTAGGGAATGACTTACCTCGATATTATGACCCTGTGTGAGTGAACGATATAGTATGAACAGAGAACTGGGCATGATTATTGGGAATAAATAATGCAATACGAGCACCATTAGACAACAAAATTAACAATTTGAATCATACAAATTAATAAGGGTAATTTCCATTCAACTTAAATGACATAAACAGGACTAAATAGCTGCGTCTAATGTGGATTAATTACATCATCATAATGAGTGGTGATAATGTCCACGAATGATTGCATCACGTTCCCCTCGACTGTATTCCAACGTTTTCCATTTCATGGAAACTTCTTTTCCTACTGCCTCGTCCTACTTTGACTTCCTAGATTTTATTCTCTGCCCGTCTCTCTTTCCCCTATCAGACCTCATTCTCACTTCTTCGTTTTCTTTCTTTTTCTTGGACTCCGTCAACGGACGGTCGAGTCCCCTCTCCCTCGGAAAACGGTTTCCCTAAAGAACACAAAAGTATCCTAAAAACGCTATCTGTACCACAATCTAGATATAGACAAAAATCCTGTATTTGCGTTTCTCAGAATACTCTAATCATTCAGACACTGCATAAAATCTTCCTACGTAAATTCCCATGTGACCTCTTTATTGAGAATGTACCGTATGCTAATACATGTTCGATAAATATTGCATACAATTTACAGATACTTACTCACTTCCAGATCATCTAAAACATTACAAAAGCAAACATAATAGGTAGTTATCGTTATCTCAAAATAATCAGTATCGCTCTAACAGACGATGGAATTATTTCATATTTATTTGTATAGCCCTATAAGTCTTGCACATATGAACATTTGGATCGCATGCAATCAATTCTGCTAATGAACTAATAACTGTAAAATTAAAAGATAAATTACGCA
>JAQISU010000047.1:3720000-3737500 GCA_029339505.1 Unio delphinus | reverse complement strand
TTGTTGAAGATTACACAACATTCGAACGAAAATACATCGAAAACAACTTTAGAAAAGAAATAATATATAACAAAACTAATTTACAGCTACTCGTTTATCTTTCTGAACTTCTGCGTATGGCTGCAATGGGTCACTGGAAACAATCGAAAACACCTGGTAATGCAACTGTCTTTCGGGTCTAAACTGGTCAGGTCCGTAATATTCCAAGGGAAATTCCAGAAGGCAGCCAAATGTGCCTGCACATATACCGGTATTTTTTTTTTCTGGAGTGGTCGTCTTACTGCTGATCTTTCCAGACCATTTTAAGGGAAGGCCCTCCTGTTTTTTATAAGGTGTTTATAAGGTGTTTTGCTATATGCTTTTGTTAATATAATTTTATTATATTTTTTTTTTTTTTATTAATTTTTTTTTAAATCAAACATTCATCATAATTCAAATCATATTGTCGTCTAAGCCTTTCTTCCTTTCTCTTCTTTTCTTTTCTTTCCTTCTTTCTTTTATTCCTTTTTTGAAGATTTCTTCAGTTGTTAATTCTTCCAGTATTGTTTCGTCATTATAAATTTCTTCTTCCAATTGATCTCTGTTGTCTTCATCCCTCGCATTTGGTACCTTTCTTTCCATATTTCTTTCCTCTTCTATGGAGAGCTTTTCCTTTTTTTGTAGCATATTTATTGCTTTATAACTATTTATTCTGTTATTCGATTTCCGTTTCTTTATGGGTGGTTCTTTCTTTTCCATTTTCGTTTTGTTTCGCTTGTATTTTGTTGGTTGTAGTTATGGCTTGGGGACTGCCAGTTTTTTCTTCCTTTTGTTTTTCTGGACTTTTAGAATTTGTCTTACTTTTCTCTCCTGTTGTTTTTTGTTGCTCTGTTATTTTTTTTGTCATGACTTCTGTTTCTTGCAGGTTTGCACTAGACTCTGTGTTCTGTATATCCAGTTCTTGTCTTCGTCTAGCTTTTCTCTCTGTTTTTTAACCGTTTTTTTTTGTTGTAATGTCTTGTATTCTTTGGGGGTTGGTACTATTTCCTTGTATTTATTCTACTTCTTTTATTTTTTTTTTCGATTTACATGTTACACGTTCATAACGATGACAATGACGACAACGGCAACGATTGTGACACTGAATATATGGCATAGCCTCCCTAAGCTAATATTTAATCTGTGTTCACCAAATCGTTTTGGGCTCGATGCTATTCTGACACCGGTTTTTCTAAATCTTGGGATATGCCCTCTCTGAACTACATTAGTGATTGGCTGATACGCCCCCTTTAAACTGTAGTGATTGGTTGTAGGTGTAAAGTGTCCAGATAACATGATGCTTTACATGACACGAATACCCGTGCTTTCATCATAGATAACTGTGCCACATTTATCAACGACTGGTAATAGGTAATTCTGATTAATATCAAGGAAGGCAAGACTTCGGTTTGCCAATCTACAAATTTTTTTTGTAGGTTGATTAACTGCAAATACATACAATTTATCAGGGATGCGAAGTTCCTGAATTATATGGTTTGTTAGAAGTGTATATGATTGGTGTTAATCCAATGAGGTATATTGTGATGTGAAGTCTGTGAAGTATATGGTTGATGTAAAGCCAGTGAAGTATATCCCTGGTGTGAATCCCACGAGGTACGTGCTTGGCTAAAGCACCGATATATATGATTGGTGTGAATCCCTTGAGTTATATGGACGGTCTAAATCCCGTAAAGTACATTGTTGGTATGAAGTCCATGAGGTATATGATTGGTGCAAAGCGAACGAGGTATATAGTTGGTCTGAATCCCGTGAGGTCTGCGTTTGATTTGAAGCCTTTGAGGTATATAGTTCGTATGAAGCCCGTAAGTTATGTGGTTGGTGCAAAGCATGCGAGGTATATAGTTTGTCTGAATTCCTTGAGGTGTGTGATTGGTGCAAAGCGAGGAAGGTATATAGTTGGTCTGAATTCCGTGAGGTGTGTGGTTGGTGCAAAGCGAGCGAGGTATATAGTTGGTCTGAATTCCGTGAGATGTGTGGTTGGTGTAAAGCCCGTGAGGTATATCTGGTTGGCGCGAATCCCGTGAGGAATATGGTTGGTTTAAAAGTTCATAAGGTATATCGTATGTGTAAAGCCCGTGAGGTATATGGCTGGTGTGAAGTCTGTAAAGTATATGGTAGGTGTGAATCCACAGAAATATATAACTGGTGTCAAGTGCAAATTAGTCATCAGTTTGTTGATTGCTAATGTTTTCATTCAATTCTAACGTATATTATCATTAGAAGGATTTTAAAGAAAATTATTTACTTTCACTAGCAAATTAATTTTATAAATATTTCATTGATCTCTATGAAAATGCTGTTTTTGAAATATTTTCGGATCGGAGATAACTACTCCCACAAGAAGATTAATTCTTATCATAAACAAGTAATCTTGTCACTCGATCTATTATCAATATGAAAATGAAAGTTCCTTTTAATATCAGTAATTAATATCAACACTAAATATGGCCAGATACGAAATAGCAGCAATCGATATATAATGAATACATTCCTGGGTGATATTAGTGTTTATATGATTAAAACACGCACAAAGCCATCAATAAAATCTGGCAAAATCCATTAATAAATTGAATTGCTCATTCACATGATTGTTTCCACCATTTAAATAAAATTAAAAATAATAAATATCAGTGTCTTGCACGTCATGATTTATCTAATGTTATAAACGGTTTGTGTTCAGCCGGAAAACGACGCGACAATAATTACTTTGGAACTTAACTAAATTGACCCATCTGTATCAATAGCCATTCGTGTTAGTCAAAAGTAAAAGATTTTATACTAATTTCGACCACAGTTTTGTCTGTAGCTGTTTAAAAGGAAAAAAATGTCCGATGTTTAGGAAACAAAACGTATCACACAGTGACAATGTCGTAATCTATATTTTCAGGGTTTCACGAAGATCTACAAACAGTTTTTTCCTTTCGGGGATCCAAGTAAATTTGCTGAGTTCGTTTTTAACGTCTTCGATGAAAACAAGGTATGTGTGGTGCATTTTTTATTATTTTGTTTTTCATAAATTTTCAAACGTATCAATATCCCGGTAATTTTGCTAGTTAAAATATTTACAAAAGCGTGAACCTTGTCATCTTTAACAACCTAATTATCGAATGTGATACTGTACGAACTGGCACGTGCGTTATGAAGTAATCATCATTGTTAACGTTATCATCATATCTGACAAAGTTTTGTACGCTTACCGTATTTACTCTCATAGGAGCCAAGTCCGTCTGCAAACGAACTGACCCAACTCTGCACTCGCATAATAAGCCGGCAGATCTAGATTTGCGCAGTTTGTGTGACGTAATCAGTCGAACAAAAATAAAGCTTTTTCTTGAAATGCAGATGCATTATATTACGTCAGAGGAGGATCTTTGTTGTTTGAAGTTTGAAACGTCCAATAGGCGAATAAGAGCGGTAATTGCTCGTTTTTTTTTTTCCCTTCATTTCTTTTTGCTTATTTGTTTCAGTTGTATATGGCAGGTTATTTGGGTAAATTGATTTTATTTTGCGCCTTGTTTGTCTAAAATATTTAATGACTGACATCTAATATTTTCTTGATTAATTAATAATTCGAATTGATTATGTGATAAGCACCAGAAGTTTAAATTAAATCGACTACAGGTGGGCTTTGAGAAATATGAAACTGACCTTTTCGTACGACATAAGGAGGTAAATGTGATTAAAAATTAAATTCAAGTATCAGATAATGTGAGATTTGTAAGGTTTAATCTGCGCTTATTAACAACTATTTGTGTTACAATTAAATACGATATCATTCCCTTTTAGGATATAGAGTCAATATTTCTTGCAGAAGTTGACAATATATATACCAAATTGTGGACGGTGTATGTACCAAAGTGTGGATGATATATATACCAAAGTGTGGATGGTATATATACCAAAATATGGACTGTCTATAATAAGAGTGTATGAACTGTCTATAGCACCAAAGTATGGACTGTCTATAGCACCAAAGTATGGACTGTCTATAATTCCAGAGCATGGACTGTCTATATTAACAATGTATGAACTGTCTTTAATACCAATGTATGGGCTGTCTTTAATACCAATGTATGGGCTGTCTTTAATACCAGTGTTTGGGCTGACTATACTACCAATGTATATAATGACTATATTATCATTGTATGGACTATTTATAATACCTGTATGGACTGTCCATGATACCAGTGTATGAGCTGTCAATAATACCAATTAATATACTATCTGTATGGACTGTCCATGATACCAGTGTATGAGCTGTCAATAATACCAATTAATATACTATCTGTAATCAACGTTCCCTCTCACATGTTTCCTTTGCGCGTGGAATTTTTAAACTGCTACTCGGCATTTGCTAATGAACTGCCGCGTACATTAGAAGGAACATTGTATATAATACCAAGCTATGGACTCTGTATTATACCAAGGTAAGGGCTGTTTGTAATACCATGGTATGGACTGTCTTTAATATCAGTGTATATCCTGTCTCTTATGGACTGTCTATAATACCAATGTATGGATTGATTATAATGCCAATGTGTGAGCTATCTATCATAACACTGTATGGACTCTCTATAAAACCAATGTATTGACTGTCTATATTACCAATGTATGGGCAATCTTTAATACCAATGGATGTAATCTCTATGATATCAAGGTATGGACTGTCTGTAATACCATGGTATGACTGTCGGTAATACCATAGAATGAACTGTCTGTACTACCATGGTATAGAATGTCTGTAATATCATGGTATGGACTGTCTGTAATATCATGGCATGGATTGTCTGTCATATCATGGTATGGACTGTCTGTAATACCATAGTATGGACTGTCTGTAATACCATGGTATGGACTGTCTGTAATACCATGGCATGAACTGTATGTAATATCATGGTATGGACTGTCTGTAATACCATGGTATGGACTGCCTGTAATACCATGGTATGGACTGTCTGTAATATCATGGTATGGACTGTATGTAATACCATAGTATGGACTGTTGTCTGTAATACCACGGTATGGACTGTCTGTAATATCATGGTATGGACTGTCTGTAATACCATGGTATGGACTGTCTGTAATACCATGGTATGGACTGTCTGTAATATCATGGTATGGACTGTCTGTAATACCATGGTATGGATTGTCTGTAATATCATGGTATTGACTGTCTGTAATATCATGGTATGGACTGTCTGTAATATCATGGTATGGACTGTCTGTAATAACATGGTATGGACTGTCTGTAATACCATGGTATGGACTGTCTGTAATATCATGGTATTGACTGTCTGTAATATCATGGTATGGACTGTCTGTAATATCATGGTATGGACTGTCTGTAATACCATGGTATGGACTGTCTGGAATACCATGGTATGGACTGTCTGTAATATCATGGTATGGACTGTCTGTAATACCAATGTATGGGCAATCTATAATACCAATGGACGTACTCTATATAATATCAAGGTATGAACTGTCTGTAATACCATGGTATGGACTGTCTGTAATACCATGGTATGGGCTGTCTGTAATACCATTGTATGAACTGTCTAAAATGCCATGTTATGGACTGTCTGTAATATCATGGTATGGACTGTCTGTAATACCATGTATGGACTGTCTGTAATACCATGGTATGGACTGTTTGTAATATCATGGTATTGACTGTCTATAATACCAAGGTATGGACTGTCTGTAATACCATGATATGGACTGTCTGTAATACCATGGCACGGACTGTCTGTAATACCATGGTATGGACTGTCTGTAATATCATGGTATGGACTGTCTGTAATACCATGGTATGGACTGTTGTCTGTAATATCATGGTATGGACTGTCTGTAATATCATGGTATGGACTGTCTGTAATATCATGGTATGGACTGTCTGTAATATCATGGTATGGACTGTCAGTAATACCATGGTATGGACTGTCAGTAATACCATGGTATGGACTGTTTGTAATATCATGGTATGGACTGTCTATAATACCATGGTATGGACTGTCTGTAATACCATGATATGGACTGTCTTTAATACCATGGCACGGACTGTCTGTAATACCATGGTATGGACTGTCTGTAATACCATGGTATGAACTGTCTGTAATACCATGGTATGGACTGTCTGTAATACCATGGTATGGACTGTATGTAATACCATGGTATGGACTGTCTGTAATACCATGGTATGGACTGTCTGTAATATCATGGTATTGACTGTCTATAATACCATGGTATGAACTGTCTGTAATACCATGGTATGAACTGTTTATAATACCATGGTATGGACTGTCTATAATACCATGGTATGGACTGTCTGTAATACCATGCATGGACTGTCTGTAATACCATGGTATGAACTGTATCTAATACCATGGTATGTACTGTATGTAATATCATGGTATGGGCTGTATGTAAGAACATGGTATGGACTGTCTATAATATCATGGTATGGACTGTCTGTAACACCATGATATGGACTGTCTGTAACACCATGATATGGACTGTCTGTAATACCATGGTATGGACTGTTTATAATACCATGATATGGACTGTCTATAATACCATGGTATGGACTGTCTCTAATACCATGGTATGGACTATCTGTAATACCATGGTATTGACTCTGTAATACCATGGTATGGACTGTTTGTAATATCATGGTATGGACTGTCTGTAATACCATGGTATGGATTCTCTGTAACATCATGGTATGGACTGTCTGTAATATCATGGTAGGGACTGTCTGTAATACCATGGTAGAGACTGTCTATAATACCCATGCATAGACAGTGTATAATACCCATTCATAGACAGTCTATAATACCAATGCATAGACAGTCTATAATACCAGTGTATCAACTGTCTATAATATTAGTGTATGGATCGGTCGATAATGCCAAGGTATGGACTCTGTAATATTACGGTATGGACTATATAATATCAACGTGTGGACTGTCTATAATATCAAAGTTTGTACTCCCTTACCAAGGTATGGACTCTGTAATATTACGGTATGGACTATATAATATCAACGTGTGCACTGTCTATAATACCAAAGTTTGTACTCCCTTACCAAGGTATGGACTTCTGCAATACCAAGTGTGGACTGTCAAAAATGCCAATTTATAGACCATGGTATGGACTGTCTATAATACCAAATTAAAATCTCTCTATAACATCAAAGTATGTACTCTATAATGCCAAGATATAGATTGTCTATAATAACAATGTATGGACTGTATATAATATCAGTGTATGGACTGTCTATGATACCTGTGTTTGGACTGTCTATAATACCAGTATATGGACTTTCTATGATACCATTGTACCGACTGTCTAAATACCAAAGTATGGCCGGTCAATTATGCCAAATCATGGACTGTCTATAATTACAAAGTATGAACTGTCTATAATTTAAAAAAATAGACTCTCTATGATACCAATATTTGTATTATCCATAATACCAGTGAATTGACTGTCTATAATATCAACATGAAAGGTCAATAATACCAAAGTATGTGCTATTTATCATATATATGTATGGACCGTCAATACTACCAATGTATGGACTGTCTATAATACCAATGTATGGACTGTCTAAACTACCAATGTATGGACTATCTATAATACCAATGTATGTATTCATGTATGGACTGTCTATAATACCAAAAATATGTACATGCTATAATTTCAAAGTATGGACTGTCTATAATACCAAAAATATGTACCGACTGTAATTTCAAAGAATGGACTGTCTATAATACCAAAAATATGTACCGACTATAATTTCAAAGAATGGACTGTCTATAATACAAAAAATATGTACCGACTATAATTTTAAAGGATGGACTGTCTATAATACCAAAAATATGTACCGACTATAATTTCAAAGAATGGACTGTCTATAATACAAAAAACATGTACCGACTATAATTTCAAAGAATGGACTGTCTATAATACAAAAAATATGTACCGACTATAATTTCAAAGAATGGACTGTCTATAATACAAAAAATATGTACCGACTATAATTTCAAAGAATGGACTGTCTATAATACAAAAAACATGTACCGACTATAATTTCAAAGAATGGACTGTCTATAATACAAAAAATATGTACCGACTATAATTTTAAAGAATGGACTGTCTATAATACAAAAAATATGTACCGACTATAATTTCAAAGAATGGACTGTCTATAATACCAAAAATATGTACCGACTATAATTTCAAAGAATGGACTGTCTATAATACAAAAAATATGTACCGACTATAATTTCAAAGAATGGACTGTCTATAATACCAAAAATATGTACCGACTATAATTTCAAAGAATGGACTGTCTATAATACAAAAAATATGTACCGACTATAATTTTAAAGGATGGACTGTCTATAATACAAAAAATATGTACCGACTATAATTTCAAAGAATGGACTGTCTATAATACAAAAAATATGTACCGACTATAATTTTAAAGAATGGACTGTCTATAATACAAAAAATATGTACCGACTATAATTTCAAAGAATGGACTGTCTATAATACCAAAAATATGTACCGACTATAATTTCAAAGAATGGACTGTCTATAATACAAAAAACATGTACCGACTATAATTTCAAAGAATGGACTGTCTATAATACAAAAAATATGTACCGACTATAATTTCAAAGAATGGACTGTCTATAATACAAAAAATATGTACCGACTATAATTTCAAAGAATGGACTGTCTATAATACAAAAAATATGTACCGACTATAATTTCAAAGAATGGACTGTCTATAATACAAAAAACATGTACCGACTATAATTTCAAAGAATGGACTGTCTATAATACAAAAAATATGTACCGACTATAATTTCAAAGAATGGACTGTCTATAATACAAAAAATATGTACCGACTATAATTTCAAAGAATGGACTGTCTATAATACAAAAAATATGTACCGACTATAATTTCAAAGAATGGACTGTCTATAATACCAAAAATATGTACCGACTATAATTTCAAAGAATGGACTGTCTATAATACAAAAAATATGTACCGACTATAATTTTAAAGAATGGACTGTCTATAATACAAAAAATATGTACCGACTATAATTTCAAAGAATGGACTGTCTATAATACAAAAAATATGTACCGACTATAATTTCAAAGAATGGACTGTCTATAATACAAAAAATATGTACCGACTATAATTTTAAAGAATGGACTGTCTATAATACAAAAAATATGTACCGACTATAATTTCAAAGAATGGACTGTCTATAATACCAAAAATATGTACCGACTATAATTTCAAAGAATGGACTGTCTATAATACAAAAAATATGTACCGACTATAATTTTAAAGAATGGACTGTCTATAATACAAAAAATATGTACCGACTATAATTTTAAAGGATGGACTGTCTATAATACCAAAAATATGTACCGACTATAATTTTAAAGAATGGACTGTCTATAATACAAAAAATATGTACCGACTATAATTTCAAAGAATGGACTGTCTATAATACAAAAAATATGTACCGACTATAATTTCAAAGAATGGACTGTCTATAATACAAAAAATATGTACCGACTATAATTTCAAAGAATGGACTGTCTATAATACCAAGGTATGTACCGACTATAATTTCAAAGAATGGACTGTCTATAATACCAAGGTATGTACGATAAATAAAAGCATATTAGGAACGATCTATTATTTTAAAGTTTGGCCAGAACGGCCTATGAAACGAGAAGATGGTGGATACAAAATATTGAATCTTAATACTTAATCATAGATCGATATATGATTCAAAAGCAGTTACAACACTGGAGACTTATGACTGTATGGCCCATACAGAAGCAGTTACAACAATGGAGACTTATGACTGTATGGCCGATACAGAGGTATTAACTGTATGGCCCATACAGAAGCAGTTAGAACACTGGAGACAATCCCAAATCATGGTTTAAATTGTGTTTAATAAGCAACCGTTTAGTCAAAATAAAATGTTTGCAATACATATTTCAGTTTATAAACGTCAAAATATGATAGGTTAGCAAAAATAAAAAGTAAAATAAGCCTAACATAAAAACATATTGCATAAATATTAAATGTGGGCTTTCACACACGTTTTAATCAGGTAACACTGAACATACTATTGTATGTATAGTTAAAACGTTATTCAGGTAGACCATCAAGACTTCAGAACAACTGGTGCATAAACACACATGGCTGCCATACTATGAATGAAAGATGACTACATACTACATTTTTACAGCGACTCTCGCAAAAAATAAAATAACTAGGTTTCATGGGTGTCAACACGTGCATACAGAAATACATGTCAAACGTATGCATTATAACACTAATACCGAATAATAGCCATCTCCATTGGTATTAAACCTAATTGTCATTATATGCTGTTGTTGTAGTAGTAGGATTTAATGCCATGTTTCAGAACAAGATAGGCTATACATGGCGGACAGTATTAGTGGTGGAGGAAAAACAAAGGGAAAACCCCAGAAAAAAAAACACCGACCCACGAGAAACGCTGCTGACAAGCTTTCCCACATACCCAGATTGGCTGAATGAGAGAGAGAGAGAGAGAGAGAGAGAGAGAGAGAGAGAGAGAGAGAGATTTTCATTATACTATATTCAAACTGTTGAGTCGTTAAAGTTCAACAACTCCGTTAAGATTGTTGAATAAAGATTTGCAATTACCTGGATTGAGCACAACGTTTAGACCTGGCATGCATGCCGTTTAGTTCACAAACAGCTGCAGCAGTATATTAATTTATACAATTCATACTTCTCTTTCAGGAACAAACTATGAAGGTTTTAAGATGTGTGCTTATAAGAGCACATTTTGACTAATCGTATTAAAAATCAAGACAGGTCTGAATTGAAAACAAAAATAATCGGTTCACAATAAATAACGTTCATACATACATACATACATACATACATACATACATACATACATACATACATGCATGCATGCATGCATGCATGCTTAATATGACTGGGTGGGACATGTCTGCGTCATGATTCTGCTTTGGTAGACATCATTATAAACTGCCACCCTCCAGACATCGTAATGATATGACTAAAAGTGTTAGAGCTACGTAAAATATCAAAACACATACACATACACACACGTACAGACAAATACACAGACACACACACACACACACATTCACTGTCTCCTTTCTGTATATTTTCAAATAGGATATGTTGCAAATAAATAATTATACTTGAGTACTGTGAACAGAAGGGTTGCTCCAACAAATTAAGTGTTTGCACTTTTTGTTAGCAACCAATAATATAATATTCGTTGGAAGCACTGTAAATAAGGAAGCAATTACCTGGAGAAAATGGTGTTTGCAGACGTACTTAATAAAGTAGGCACGTAACGGGAAGAATATACGGTTTATACACATATGTAATTAAGCTGACACGCAACGAGTAGAGATTGAGGCTTGCAGACGTACGTAACAAAGTAGCTATGAAACAGGAAGAGAAAGATTTGTACACGTAGGTAATTTTCACGTCAAATAATGTCTCGCCTCAAACAAAACTAAAACTACAATGAAACCAATTGTTTTCAGAACAATTGAAGTTTAAGAAGGGCAGGCAATCTCATCGAATAACTCCAGAAACCTATGCTTTTGCTATTAAAAATCAAAGTTGCAGCAAAAGTTACATCCTTCCTTTAATGTTTTATTGAACAATGATATATATGCTCCCAAGTCTAAGACGTCGAAACGATTTATGTGCATGTTTTGTGAAAATACTTCATGCAAATTTGATGACGATGTAGGAAGAACAAAATAATCCGGGTGTGTACAAGGTAAATGTTACTGTTTCATCTGCACGGGTAATTAGTTCCCTATTTACTGACTGTACGAGCTAACACCGCTTGGTCATCGAAACATTTCCCTAGTGTTAATTCACTTACTTAATAAACGAATTATTAATTAAATAAATTGAACTTATTTGGGAATACATACAGCATGACAAATGAGTAAGTGAGCAATGTGACATTTTTAAGTTAGCACATGGTTTGATCCTTTCTCTAACATATTTATTGCTAGACCATGCTGTCAACAGAGTGCATATATCGACATTATATTTTTATTTCAAGTTCTAGTTTCTTATAAACATTCTGTTTCCATGGATATACATTGATGAAATTACTTTCGATTAAACATTCTAAATCTTTGAAGTAAAACAAATGATTTTGTTGACTCCATAAATAGTACAACGTTCCATGCTCGGACAATTTGCCTATAAAAATAACCAAACGTTTTAAAGGAAATTAACTAAAAGATACCCCCAATTTGATCAGCATGATGAATGGCAATAGCTTTGGCCAATAAATCTACATTAGCTTATTGATGAGTTTCATAAAGTACCTTACATGAAACGCACCCAAAGACACGTGTAGCAACTCAGGAAATGGAATTCAACATGTGTGATACACGATAAAGTAGGATTTAAAATTGTTTCCCGTGCTTGTTTTATCGTTTCTCCTTGCCAAATTTGATTAAGTAAACAATTTTATTCTTGAAGGATAGTACCTGTGTAATCTTTACACGATATTGAAAGCATCAAGTGCAAGTCACCCTAGATATTGTACACTCGTGTCATATGTAAAAACAAGATGATTTATAACTTAAAACCATCAGACAAAGTACATTATTTCTAATCAGTTCATAACAGGGGAATACTGTTTTTGAATAGTATCAAGTACTAGTAAATGACTCAAATTATTTACTTGTAATTCATCAGACCACACTCAGCAAAGGCTCCTAAACGTTTGTATTGTTCCAGAGTTGAACCTATCGGATTTTAAATAACCCAGGTCGTATAAGGTTAAGAAATAAAGGATGTGGCAATATAATAACACATCGGATTATTAGAATCTGCAATAAATTTTACAGTTATTGGTCCAATGAAATTTAAAATTTAATATCAAAAGCATGTGGATTACGAATAACGAAACACTAGTCTCGTTGGGCTAATAAGGGCGTTCACATTTTGAAAAGAATAAACTGTATTGGTAATTTTCTAGTCTCGTTGGGCTAATAAGGGCGTTTACATTTTGACGGAATAAACTGTATTGGTAACATTCTTTTCTAAGGTCCCGTTAAAGAGTATATATTTTTTCAGATTTGTGTGCATAGTATAGGGGGAAATGTGCACACATTAAGAAACATACTTATTAATTTTAGCTGGGACATTTTTTTATCTTGTACATTTATATTTTGAAGTTATAATTCGTAATTCGTATGTGAGTAGACATGTTAGGTCTTTAAGGTAATATATTTGGATCACATTCCATCACAAAATTAAAACAAATCTAAACCTACTAGAACCAAGAAGTGCGAAATAAAAATGTATAATTTATTATACAGTTTATAAGGTGGCAAAACCTGTGGCGATATGACAGTCTTCTTTTTACATGTAAATACACTATTGAAAACACTATCTTGTATGTCAAAGGGCCCCGAGTGGCCGAGTAGTCTAAAGCGCTTTCCGTTACGGATCACTCCCGTCTCACCTCTGTCTGCGTAGGTTCGAGTTTAAGATTCGGCTAATGTAGTTATGTGAGAAAGCTTGCCAGTAGCTTGTCGTGGGTCGGTGGTTCTTTCCTTGGGTTCTCCCGGGTTCTTTCTCCACCAATAATACTGGCCGTCATGTATAGCCTATCGTGTGCTGAAAAATGGCGTTAAGCTCTGCAACGGCAACGGCTTTCTTGTGTGTCAACCAACAATTAATTAAACCACTCTGTATATACAACAAAGGGAAGAAACACATTATAAATTTCTTTCATAAGAACCGATTGACTACTAACCTATATTATTACAGGGAGGTTTTTTTTGCCATTAGATGTTGGGTTATAAGTTCCGATGACCTTACAACAGGGAACATTTGTGATGCTGCAACTGTGTTGCGTTTCCAATGCACCTTGCACCAAGCATGTACAAAGTCTAACGTTTCCAATCAGTTGGGTCTACAAAAGCGATATCTGCACAAGGCATTTGATGTCCTTATAAAAAATTAATTTTATTAGCATATCCATTTCCAGTTATGTCAAGAGTAGAATTACGCAACAATATCAAGGCAATGAAATAATAGTATGGAGAAAAATATAACGAAGACATTCCAACAAGTATTATTAATTTGACAGTTAAGTGAAACACACGTAAATTTTGATTGACAGAATCTAATTGGAATTTTTGGTAACAACTTATTTGATCGGATTGTGTCCTTTCATATTGTTACTGAGCTTATTCGTTTCGTTCATGGATACCGTTCGCCACTACTCATAGCCAGATCATAGAGGTATTAAATGAGCTACCATAAAGTAACTAACTTTTCGAATTCAGACTCAGCTCCAAATTATGACGTTTCATTGGTTACGTTAAGAACAGTAACCAATCAGATGTCTGTGCCCTTAGCTGAGTTTGGCTTAGAGCTTGAGAAGTATTTTTTAAAAAAATAATCTCACAAACAATTATTAGGTCTAGACTTGACTCACTCTGGTAACGGAATTTAATTTAGAATATGACTAAAACGAAAGACAAAATCGATTTAAATGCGACACAAAAGAAACCTTAAGTGATATAGTTGAAATTTGTATCACTGGCGCATTTCAGGTTGACAATTACCACAGTGTGGACGCAGTTTGTGGTTGTAGATAATAAACGGTTCTGTTTCCGATCCTAGTATAGTGCATTTGGATAGTAAAGATTTGTAAAATGGACATTCAATGGATTGCAAATTATTCTTAGAATACATTTCAGACCCACCGTCCTTTGTAAAGTCAAATTTAACTGTCAGAAAACTTGAATGTCATTAGAATTCTTGAAAACTCCATAAACAAGTTGTGGATGCAAAATTAAATTTATGACGAACAGGCGAACGAACGATGAATATTTCAATATTAACTCGCCTTGGGGTCGAGGACAAGTACAATGAAACCTGCTCTGAATGCGACATGGCAGCTCAGTATATAGGGAGCACTGTTAGAAGTTAAATTAACTGTCATTCAAGCCTTAGTCGATCAAGCTAACGACCAGACAGTTGATGGACGTAGCTGAATTTGTGAATATTGAATCGTCTAATCCTAGCTTATCAGTGCACATTCTTCTCATTTGATAAATGGAAGAAAACATTCGCCTCTCATTTTAGTATAGTAGTATATTTATCTGTCAATGCAATTCTGGAAGATGCTAGAAAGGAATCTCAGGTAGATTTAGATAAATCGAAACAATTTTCTTGTAAATGTACAGACACACACACACGAACGAAAATAACCCGTCGTGTTCTTCAAGTTTCAAATCAACAATCACTTATGATCACTGCCAGGACTATTATTGATGATTTTTGCACAACTCTTTGCTTGTCAGTTATCGCACAACAATTTTAAAAAGACAAAAAAAAAATCCGACAGGTGCAATACTTTAAACATTCCATCAATTTTTGTTTTCAATTGTTTTGTTTTTGGATGTTGTTAGGTTTCTTTGGATGTTGTTAGGTTTCTTGAGGGTGTGTGTGTGTGGGGGGGGGGGGGTGTGTGTCTCATTTTCTATATCCGCTTGTGTAACGATGACGAGTTTTGATATTCAAGATATGTGCAGAAGGATTCCAGAAACATCTTATACCGACAGCCAGAGAACTTCACTTTAAGAATTTTAAGCACTCGACTAACAAGATTACCGGATAGAAGGTAGCTGTGATTTACAATTACTGTCTTATCTAAGCAAGCCCAGTTAAGTGCACAGGTAAATCAGCTAACAAAATATTATTACTGTCAAAGTTTGACACACAGGCATGAAGCCATAAACTATGATCGACACTTTGATTCATGCTATTGTGTGTGGACGAAGTTGCATTTTTGATTATGAGTGATGGCAAAAATGTGAATAAGCTGATTTTGTACTTATTGGTGATGATATAAATATGATGAAACTGATTTTGTGTTATTGGGTGATGATAAGTGTGATCTTAAGATGAGTCTCTGTTTATGGGTGGCTTGAGAAATGATGCTGATATTGCGCTATGTATCATAAGAGAAATGTGATAAAAATGATGTTGCATTTCTTGGCGATGACAAATATCACGAAGGTGCTATTGTGCTTCTGTGTGAATAAATGTAACGAAGGTGATTTTGTTCGTATTGCCGATGATATAAATGTGCTGAAGATGATTTTGTGCTTATGGGTGATCAGAGAAATTAAATGAGGATGATTGTGTTCGTATGGGTGATGACATAAACAGTAGCAGATGATGTTATGGATATGGTTGAGGACTGAAATGTGCCGAATATGATTTTGGGCCAATAGATGGTCACAGAAAGTGATGAAGATGATAATGTGCTTATGGATGATGATATGAAATGTGATTAAGATGTCTGCTTTTTATGATGTCACAATTATGACGAAGATGCCTTTGTTTTATTTGTGCGAACAGAAATTTAATGATTATAACTGTGTGTTTATGTGCTCTGTCAGAAGAAATGTGACTTAAGATGAATTTTTTGCTTTCGGATGCGAACAGCAATATGATGAAGATGATTTTGTTCTTATTGGTGGTCACATAAATGTACTAAATACGAGTCTATGCTATGGGGTTATCAAGTACACGTGATGAAGATGATGCTATAACATTTATAAATCATTGCGGAGTTATGGCATGTAAGTACATATTTCCAAATATAAGACAGGCTTATCTGAGTTTTGACTTGAGCAAGTAATACCTAAATATGTACATATTGTATATTTATAACTTAAGTATTGGACTACCGTCCTCCATTCTCGTCCTGCACCCTAGTGGGAGAGTGTCCGCCGCGGAGCGGGAGGTCGTGGGTTCGATCCTCGGCCGAGTCATACCAATGACTTACAAAAATGGTACTAACAGCTGCCTCACTTGACGCTCAGCATTAAGAGGTTAGTGTTAGGACTGGTCGGCCTGGTGTCGGGATAATGTGACTGGGTGGGCCATCATGCTACATGTCTGCGGCATGATGACCCAGTGCTAGACATCACTATCCAATGCCTCACTGCAGACATCGTAGCAATATGGCTGAAATATTGTTAAAGCTACATACCTAATCAAACAATTTAAAACTATAAAATGTCCTGCTTGCAGAAAACAATCACTAATACCTCAATATTGTGGATATAAAAAGACAATTCTTCCCTAATTAAACATTACTATCTGATTACATTCTCATATCTCACTTGCGTCAACCGTGTCATAATGTAAATGAAAAAGATTCGCTCTTTCCACCAAATTATTGCATCGAATGAGCTCGATGTAATAAATATGAAACTAAATTTGACCCTGAATTCCCAATGACACGCAGCTTCATTTTATTATTTAAGACATTAACGCAAAACAAAATCTGAAAACCGAGATGATGACATGATGTCATTT